>OX421495.1:25000828-25008328 GCA_949126835.1 Anisus vortex | reverse complement strand
TCCGAGATAGAAATACAGGGGTATTCAAATAGAATGAACCGATTTTATGACGAATTGCCTCAGTTCTCTTGGGTGCAGCAGTAGCACTGTTCTTCCGGCAAAATTCAGCTTTTTTGTTAACATTGGAATGGTGAATCCTTAACAAAAGTGAGTTAGTGAAAACAATGTCGCTTGTCACGGTGCAGCGAGCTTTGTGAAGTTCATTTGACATTAATCCGCCCACTCCAAATTTGGTTTTGCAAAAGTTTTTTTTTTTTAAATAATCCTGTTCTTAGTCTAGAATCAACTATACAAGTCATTTACAAATTAAAAATCTAGAATAAAATAATATGTACATAAAGCTAGAACAGGCAAATCAAGTGCTGCCTTTAGTCAATTGAAAAAGGTTTTGGGCTCTAGAGTTTTATCTTTGAAATGAAAAATTATAATGTTAGAATCCATTATTAAGCCCATTCTAATGTAAGGATATGAAACTAATTGGAGAGTAACAGTGAATGAGCAATGATCATATGATGTAACAAAAATACATACATTTATTTAGACCTGCCTCAGAAAGAGCCTTAAAATATGCTGAAAAAAACAATTAGCAATGAATAACTCTAACAACCTACTAAAAAGGGACCCGTGGAAATAGAAATTATCCATAAGAGATGGAAATGGATTGGCCACACCATTCAGCATTTACCAAGCAAGCCATCACTGGAAATATCAAGGACAAGAGAGAAAAAGTTCGGCCGAAAAACACCTGGAGACAAGGAACCTGACGACTTAAAAATGTGTTAATATGGGTTATATAAAGAAACTGTCCACAGTTTCTTGATATCTGAAGGAATCGTGTTGGCGGCCTTTGCTCCAGGTGGGCCGACAAGCTTAAGTAATTAAGTATAATATATGTCACAGTTTAGCCATACCTACGGTTTACAGCTACACATGCAAGACAAAAATATATAAGTCAAACACAATCATTATTCTACAAACCAGACACAACAATATAGTTAAAACACATAATAGATATAAGTGGATGTTTTTTTCCGACAAACAGTTGCAGACAAACTTACAATTGAAAAACTCTCCAATGCTGGATTGATTGAACTTGAGCTATAATCAGGTAACTCCCTCCAGGTTTTGAACATACCAGGGTACATGGTCAGTAAATCTGTCACTTCTCTGGGAGAAATGGTCTTTGGCTCTTGGGAAACATTTGTCTGATTTAATCCCCTGTCCTGTGGGTCAGTCAATACTGGGTCTATTCCACCAATGGTAAGCAGAGACACGCTAGAATCCGTGAACAAACAAACAAAAAATAGTAGGTTGTGAAGTTGATTCAGTGATTGCATTTTAATAGGTTGTGAAGTTGATTCAGTGATTGTATTTTAATAGGTTGTGAAGTTGATTCAGTGATTGCATTTTAATAGGTTGTGAAGTTGATTCAGTGATTGTATTTTAATAGGTTGTGAAGTTGATTCAGTGATTGTATTTTAATAGGTTGTGAAGTTGATTCAGTGATTGTATTTTAATAGGTTGTGAAGTTGATTCAATGATTGTATTTTAATAGGTTGTGAAGTTGATTCAGTGATTGTATTTTAATAGGTTGTGAAGTTGATTCAGTGATTGTATTTTAATAGGTTGTGAAGTTGATTCAGTGATTGTATTTTAATAGGTTGTGAAGTTGATTCAGTGATTGTATTTTAATAGGTTGTGAAGTTGATTCAGTGATTGTATTTTAATAGGTTGTGAAGTTGATTCAGTGATTGTATTTTAATAGGTTGTGAAGTTGATTCAGTGATTGTATTTTAATAGGTTGTGAAGTTGATTCAGTGATTGTATTTTAATAGGTGTGAAGTTGATTCAGGGATTGTATTTTAATAGGTTGTGAAGTTGATTCAGTGATTGTATTTTAATAGGTGTGAAGTTGATTCAGGGATTGTATTTTAATAGGTTGTGAAGTTGATTCAGTGATTGTATTTTAATAGGTTGTGAAGTTGATTCAGTGATTGTATTTTAATAGGTTGTGAAGTTGATTCAGTGATTGTATTTTAATAGGTTGTGAAGTTGATTCAGTGATTGTATTTTAATAGGTTGTGAAGTTGATTCAGTGATTGTATTTTGTGAGAAAAGATAAACAGAACAATTATTCTAAAAATGTACACGATACAAAAAGCAATTTTTTTCAGCTATAGGCCTGGAAGAAATGGGGAAAATTCGAAAATTTCAGATCTGCTTTTTAATGTATGAATGTATGATAATTAGATGTACTTATGAAAAATGTGTTGTAGTTCAAATTTTCTGGAATACGTTCATCTTTAGTCTGATAATATTTAAAAACTTACATACGTATTGCCTATGCTGTAGAACAGGGATCGACAGTCTACGGCACGCGTGTCATTCTTGGCACGTAAAGAGCTTTTCAATGGCACGCGGAAGACCTCCCAAAAATGTCATTCAAGTGTCTTCTATAATAAATAAATTGAGTCCTAGAGAAGGCTGAATTTTGGACTGTTGGCACGCTGAAAGAATTAGAAATCCTACTTTGGCACACCATTATCAAAAAGTTGCCGACCCCTGCTGTAGAATATCTCGATCACACATTTACAACACTATTAAAATCATTGGAAAATGACGTCTCCTCACTCTCTCGTACCGAGTACGAGAAATAGACCGCCTATGTTTAGAACAAGTCTACAAAAAAAACGCAGCGGTGTCACTTGAAATGTAATGCGTTAGTCTTTAGAAAATATAATTTTATACAAAGCACATAACAATGGTGGGCGCTTTCTGCATCAAGAATATTGTTCCCAGGGCCTAATCCATTATTTTTATAGATCATCGAGGACAAGCTGTAACCAGGAGACCGCTACACATTGTGGGAGAAACCAAAAGCATTAGTCTTAATATTAACGGCCAGCAACATTTCTTCAATACTTGATGTTTCATACGGTCTGTGGAACAACATTAACGTTTAAAAATAACTTTAACAAGGGTCACGTCACTCACCAGATCATCGGCCTGGTAAACACGAGTAAGATTACAGGTAGAAGGTAGACACGCATGATCTGTAAGGAAACGGAAATAAATGTTTTAGCAGGTAAGTGTAATATGCTTAAATAGAAATTTAAAATCGTAGGCCAGATAAATACTAAGCACCTACCTTAAATGAAATGATCTATTAAATATAGTGATGTGAGAAATAACAAAATATATTGTAATAGCACGTCTTAATGCAACGTATGATAACGTGACCTGCTTAAGTAGCCACAGTTGACGCAATGAGATCCCCCACATCAACACATTGTTCCGTTAACAACTCATTGGCCTGTTGGAGAGCGGGGTGACATTTTTTCTGTTGTTTTTTTTTTTAACAGAAATAGAAACACGAAAGTAGAGTTGAGTGTTAAAGAAATTGTGGGTAAGTAAGTATAGCCTACCATTGGACGTTTCGGCAAGGATTAGCTTCGAATTTTACTGAAGGATTGGCCTCGCACATTAGTGATGGACACACTAAAGTGATTAAAGGATTGGTCTTGGATTTCAATCCGGCCCGCCAAACCAATTGGTGTGGCCCCAGCTAATACTTACTAACAGAGCGGATACAAATATGTGCAACGTATAGTTTAGCCTAGATGAAAGCACATATGTAAGAGACACTGCTCAATTGGATGTATTCGTGGCGTTACTGACAATTTTGAAGTCATTGAAGAATTTTTAGACATGGCCAGTATGTATTCAACAACTACTGGTCATGACATAAGTTAAGAAGTTTTGATGCTGATGGAGAAATTTGAACTTGACCCTTCAAAACTGTGGTTTGACAGACTGTTAGAGCACACTAAATGACAGGGAGAACCAATGGATTCACCAAGAAGTTTTTGGACACTATTGGTACAGAAGGGGCTGTGGTTAATCACTGCATTATACACCAGAAAAACGTGTGCAAAAGAATACTTGGTTTCACTGATGTCATGAAAGATGTGATTCAGTGTGTGAATTACATTCGCGCTCGTGGACTGAACCATCGGCAATTTAAGTCTTTTTTTTTAGAAGAACTGGACTCTGATTACCCTGATATTCTATATTTTACTGCAGTTCATTGTCTCAGTAGAGCTGCACCTTTGAAAATATTTGGGAATTTAAGAAAGGATATTGAACAGTTTATGATAAACAAGATGTTGCCTATTTAAGCAATGGTGACTGGTTGAATAGCCTTGCTTTTCTTTCTGACATCACACAACATCTGTTAAAATTAAATGTGAAACTACAAGGTTAACATCAGTTGGTGAACAAGATGTATAAACGAACACATTTCTTCATTTGAGAATAAATTACAATTTTTTAAGACCCAGTTGAATAGAATAACACTCACTCATTTTCCTACTCTGGCTCTCAGAAAAGCAGAACTAGCAGATTTTGATGGCTCCAAATATGCTTAAAATGTTGACAAGTGTACTGAATTTACAAACAGATTTATTGATGATTTAAGAAAATGTGAAAAGGTTTTTAAGCTGTTTTCTCGACCATTTGATCTTGTACCAGAGGACCGTACCGAGATCTGTCAAATGGAGCTGGTAGACTTGCAATCTGATATGGACTTGAGAAGAGCATATTATTATGATAGCAACGACCTGGAGACTTTTTACAAAAACTATAGCTCACAGATGAACGTCTAACAAGTCAGCTTCAAGTTGCTACTGCATCAGTCAGAACAGACATTGATAAATTGTGCAAAACTACTAAATTCCAAGTTTCACATTAATAAAATACCACAATATTTGATTATCTTTTTTTTATTTCCAAATGTATTTACAATGCACTTAACTATAGTTATCATGAGATTTTCTATGGTAACTGGCCCTCTTTGTCTTCCCAAAGTTCCAATGTGGCCCATTTTTAGATAATGTTGCACACCCCTGCATTAGAAGGACACATTGAAGGATTGTCCTGGCATTTCACTAAAGGACACAATGAAAGAATGGCCTGGCATTTCATAAAAGGACACAATCAAGGACTGGTCTCGCATATTAGTGATGGACACACAAAAGTTACTAAAAGATTGGTCTTGCACTTCATTAGAAAGACACAATCAAGGACTGGTCTCGCATATTAGTGATGGACACACAAAAGTTACTAAAAGATTGGTCTTGCATTTCATTAGAAAGACACAATGAAGGATTGGCTAGGCATTTCACCCTCGCATTTCACTGAAGGATCTATTTCGAAATTGAAACTAATCTGCTAGCTTGAGGTTATTCAAATTAGCCAACTCCTTTGATTTGATTTTATTCAAATTGGAATAGAAGAGTTAAGTTGTCGAAGTTGGCGATCCTGTATAATCTATTATTAAACTGACACGATCTAACGAATGAGGGAGTGTGCGTCATACAAAGGTTATGTCATACCAGTGCACGGTTAGTTTCAATTTTTATTAAATTTATTATTAACTTGACCCCCCCCCCATTTTCACACACACAAACACACAAACACACATATAGGCCTACACTTTTTTCCATGTCTACAATGGTCAAACTTTTTCAAACCTCCACTTCCCGTTTTGTTGACTTAATGAACCAATATATAAGTCTGTAAACATGTTGTAGCAATTCGATCAATGATACTCCAACTACGACCATCCTTAAATGACACAATTAAAACCTCGTCAATATAAAATTTAAAAATGTAAGACCGAAACTAAATGAAAATCTGGCGGCTTTAAGCAAACCAGGATATCTCGTTAGGTCAACCTTGCTTAAAATAAATAGGGTCTATATTTGGATCTAACAGTAGGCCAAGTTTTGACACTTGGGTGAGTCAATAAATGGTCATTTACTCTAACTGCCCAGTAATTGTTTGCGTACTTTCGATCAATGCTCTTGCGTACACTGTTTTAAAGTTTAAGGGTTGGGCACCACTACTAATTAGATAGCAGCATGTTTAAAACAAAATATAATTAATGTCATTTTTAAAAGGCTTACACTAACACTGTCAGGTAAAAAATAGATCAAAGGCTAGCGCACCGGACCCTTTAATTTCATTTGTAATGAATGAAGCAAGTAAGATCCACGTCTTTACGCAACATGTCGAAGCAATGATCCGATTCATTGCTAGTAACTATATATCCATATTTTTTTTATTTTCCTTTCCTTATCATATTTTGTAGGCCAAATTATAGGCAGTCTTCTAGATTTTGTTTTATCAACGACTATAGTAAGATGGACCGCTTGCTCTATTTTTTTTTTTGGAGCTTATATGTTCTAGTTTTCCGTGCGCAGCAGTAGCGTAGCGTACCTACGACCATTTTTGAAGAAAAAGGGCCTTTTCGGGAAAAAAATATTTAATTAATAATTTTAAAAGCCACGAAGCACAATTTATGCAGTTTCTAATTTTTTTCTTAAAATTGCATTTCAACAATTGAATTTATTACAATCATTTTAAATCATTTAGCGTGCCAACAGCGTGAAAGTCAAACGGATCAACTATATTATTTTTATAAGACAATTCTTTAGTGCCGTAGCAATACCTAGACCAAAAGAAAAGGAGCGTAATAGAGAAAATCATTAAAGCGTTTTATATTTAATAAAAAGTTAACCTGTTTGTTATTATCAGTTTTTTTTTTATTCATTCATAGCTAATACACAATTTCATTACTCAACATAAACATTAATAGTTATGAACATTTGACTGTAGTTGTCAAGAAATTATAATAGTAATAGATATAGATAAAATCTTTAATGTTTGATCTCAGAATAACTGAAATTTACTCCAACATATTATTTTAACTTCGGATATAGTTATAATATTGTTACAATTAAGAGGAAGAGATAAATTATAATTATGCAAACTGGGTAGTTATTTTAATGTTTAAAAATGTACATGTACATTCTTTAGTCATCAAATATTTATATAATTTTCAACTATCTTGTGTAATTTGACCATTTTATAGCTATAAATTGTACGCCATTATTTTTTTAAAAGGAAAAAAAAAAAGAAACATATTAGAAATATTAATGTACTGAAAATGGGTTAATTATCTCCCTTCAAGAAAATTATCCAAATTTGATGTTAGTGATACCAAACAAGTTAATTGTTTTAATACAACGAGTGTACTTCTATAAATGCACATCTATCTAAATTTGCCTTAAATAAGGGAAAGAGTGAAATGTTTTGAAATTGATTTCACGGAAAGATATGCCCAGTTTCAATGCAAATCCATTCCAGTTGCCCAACACTTCAAGTGCTTTTGGACCCAGTCTTGTAAATGGAAGTTTAACTCACTAAAACGTGTCGATTAGTCATACAGAAACATTGGCTTCAACAGTCAGTTCTCCTCACTCAATGACGGAATTTTTGTCTCCATTAAGATACATCTTTATTGCTTCCAGAGAAGAAAAGAATCTATACTAGACTTTACCTATAGGCCTACTCCGTATGAAGAGACTTTAGAAACTAATTAATTGACTATCTTAACAATAGATTCAATCACAGATTGCAAGTCCAATGATGGGAGCT